>CM040916.1:8492999-8532999 GCA_023029165.1 Gobiocypris rarus | reverse complement strand
ATAAAAAATGATGTAACCATGGTCTTTAACTCAATTTGTACTAACAACCGTATTTTTTAAAAATACGAGTACAATTACACATTGATGCACAAAACATTGCTGCATTGCGCTGCTAGAACTGACAGCTGGATCTGTGTATATTTCTAGGCATAAGGTGATCTGTTATTTGTGGAAAATTATCAAGTCATGGATATATTTCAGAGCAATACATTGTGAGCTAATACATTTACTCATATAGTATCATTACTCTTATACAGAAAAACATTAATGGTTTTATCAAGTCCAAAAATTAACTTAATATACCTGACTACAGTAGGTAACACCAAGCAAATATTTTATTGGTCATATCCACTGGAAATAGCTCCTTTACTTCACAACTACACATTTTCACTTTGTACAGCACAGTGCAATTAATTCCAAGGCACCTTAAAATGTTCTTGAGACTCATAAAATATATTACTGCGTCCAATAAATCCATATTAACAATGTCCTATAAGCACCTTAGTCACCTAATTAACATTACTAGAAGCATTCATATGCTTTAAAAGTTAAGTGTTATAAAGACCTATAAAAATGATGGTGTGAATGAACCTCTTATAGAATTTAACAGTCCCCTTGTGTGCTGGCGTGCAATGCATCCGATGCAATTTCACAAGCCGCAAACACTTTGTAACCCTTCTCTCATCTCTACTGTCTACGCCACTCAAATGAAAATCTGTCAAGGCTGGTGATTTGTGCTAACTAGCTATCGATCGCACCAGCACAACGTTTACAGCTCGGGGGGTTGAATGCAAGGAGGAGGGGGGAAAGGAGAGAAGGAGACTGCAAAATGAGGACAGCAATGCATAGTTGGTTTGGGGGTGAGAAAGGAGGAAATGCTGAGAAGAAAATACAATGTTTTGCATTTGGTTTACACCGAGTGCAAAGACAGATGCGCGACAAATCCATTTGGCCGTGTGGTGGTGGATGCGTTTGCAAGAGATGGGGATGGTGCACTTGACAACACTGCATGTTAAACAATGGACCTTGACTTAAGGTTGCCTTCTCTGAAAGCTCCCCCCTGCACCCTCCCACCTGCAGTTAGCCCAAACAAAGGGGCACATAATGCACACCGGGGGCGAACTATTAACACGTGTGAAAGCGCACTCCGGCTGTGGCGATTCAATTATGCGTGTCCGTCCCGCTGCCTTTTCAGTAAAGACAGTTACCGTTTCTTATACTGATTAAACTAAAGGACAAGTGCCAAATGAAGAATGCACACATCAAATATATGAGGTCGTGGTTTACATAATTATGCAGCTTAATGTAAATGTATAAGAAATTATTATAAGAAGAGAGACATGACTTTCGAGAAATAATCTGAAAATAGAATTTGCCATTAACTAGCAAACACGGAATGCATTAGAAAATGTGTTATTAAATTATTATAATAATAACAACAACAATAATCATCATCATAGCACTACTACTACTAATAATTATTAGTATTAGTATTATTACACAGCTCCAGCCTGCTTTAGTTGTTCTAATGGTCTTCAGGTTTCCCACACATGGAACTTGTATAAATACATTAAACTTCATTTGTAATGTCAATGGGAATTTTTGCAAACATTTATGTAACTTTAAGTAAAAATATTGGCACTTTGGGTATTTTTATAAAGCATTACAATACAGCATTAAAGCCATGGAAAATTCTCAAACTATTCTACCCATCATATAGTGTCAGAACAGTGGCCTAAAAAAGCCATTGCCTACTAGTAAAACTCAAAGACTTTTGAGCAGGTTTTGTTCAACTTAATAATAATAACAATAATAATGGAAATATTAAAACCATGTGGCTAAAACATATCAAGATGTTTGCTACAGTATTGTTGTGAGTGAAGATCGAGATATAGATCCATAGGATATATTTCTGTTATTTAATGACGAAATCCTTAAATAAATGCTTAGATTGTGCAAATGCGTTGAAAGCCAAAACCAAAAAATAGGTAGGTACTGAAGTGAATTTAACAAGACATTTTTGTCTTTTTTTTAATTATTTGTACTTTTTATGAAGCTTTAATATTTTTTTCCTCACAAAGCCATTTTATATGATCAACTTTTTCAACTATGTGTGTTCTGTTAAATTTAGTTTAGTAACAATTTGTTCATTTTTTGAAAATCCTCACTAACATAATTGTGACCTTAAATCATATCCGAAAACAAATAAATATCTACATCATAAATATCGATATGTATTTTTCATTTTATTGAAAATATAATACAGATAAAAATACTATAATGTAAAGGAGAGCCTTTTTTGCATATGCATGAATGAGTGTGTCTGTGTGTGTGTGTGTAAGACAGTGAGCGAGAAAGTGAAAATATTTTTTTAAAAGGCAATACATTTAAAAATGGAACATACAAATATTGCACACATTTTAATTAGTGTTTTTTCTTGCATGAATTTAAAACCTGTACTGTAGTAATATTAAAAATGTTTACCTTCTTTGATGGTTCCCTGGACTTTATTTTTTTCCCAAACAGACTTTTCCTCTTCTGAATCCTCAAGCAGAGACTTGTCACCGGGCACATACCAGGTGGCATGCTGCTCAGCCATGAGTGTGTCCAGATCAATGGTGTCCACGGAGCCCTTCCCAGCATCCGGGCTACAGCTAGAAAGCTCTCCATCTCCATTTTGACCACTGCACTCACTGCTTTTTTTCTTATTTTTTACAGCTAAAGGCTGGTCTTCTGAAATGCTGAACTGCTGCCGTTGAAGCTGGATCTGAGCCTGCAATATTTCTAGTGGGTGAATTTCATCTTGGCCAGAGGTGCTAGAGGGTGTACGGGCTTGTTCCATGCCTGGTGTGCCCGGATGGCCCACTCCACCGAAGCCATCCGATGTTGAGGTAGTGTGGTTAGAGAGGCCCATGCCTTGCCCTTTCTGCCCACCTATTAGTCCGTTGTCTCTCTGCAATTTGGGCGAGCCTAACAAAGGGCTGCGGCCAGCCTTCACAGTGGACGGAGCATCTGAGCTTGATGATACCTCATCCTCATTGCTATAATGTGTGCCCACGTCATCTGTAAAATCCATGCGAGGTGAACAGACTTCAGACTTTGATACACTTTGGATGCCACTGTCAAGAGAAGACATAAGGTCAGCCTGATCTCCCAGCAGCAGGTCACCCCCTTTTCCCCATGAGGGAGAGGTGTGGGGCTTTTCTTGAGGTGTGCCTGTACATCTGTCCCCGACACCAGCTGCTGAGGCCACCTGCTGGCCAGGACTTACAACAGGGTTACTGTTTTCAGAGGGGAAAAATATCCCAGGGCTCACATGGCCACTGTCTCTTTTTCTCCTCCCTCTCCCTCTCCCACTCCCTGTTGCTGCCTTCCCCTCACTGCAAGGGGTAGTGTCCATATTGTAATTTGGGGAGAGGGTGCTGGCTTCCCCCTGCACCGTATGATTTTGGCCTGGTGGTTTAGTGTTGCTATTTCCAGCAGGAGGCATTTGCCCATTTTGGGGGGCAGTAATGCTTGGGAAATATTCGGTCCCAGCATTCCCAGTGACATTAACTGCACTGTTATTCAGGTCCTGTTCTGTCTGACTCAGCTTTCGTTTCCCTTCTCCCTGAGTCTTCTTGTTGAATGTCACATTGAGGTTAGGGGCCCCCAGGCTGGCAATCATGTTCTGACAGGCAGTAGAGAGGGCTGCCAGGCAGCTCTGTCCAAAAACATTGTCCTTGCCACTCGTTTTGCTAAAATTCCCTAAGGAGAGTCCCCCAAGTTTGCTGACTGAGGAACGTTGGCTAGTGGGAAAGTCTGATTGGGATGTAAAACTCCCTGGTGAGGTGCTCACCCCTTGAGAGTTACAGAGAGAGGCTCCCTGTCGATTAGAGCCTCCATAGGGAAAAGAGGACGGACCACCCATGGGTGGTACCGGAAAGTCATTAGGGCGCCTTTCTGATGGTGCATTGGGCAATCCAACCCCTGTGCTGGGTGACTGCATTTGTGAGAGGTTTCCCATGCCACTGTTGAATTGTGAGTGGACATTGGGTGAAATTAACGGCTGCACATGGCCCTCCCCCGGTATCCTCATAGGCTCCTGTATGCCCATTCCATTCACACCAGCTCTGAACATCATGCCAGGAGTATTTTGCTGCATTTCATGAGCCCCGACCTCTCCACCTGGACCCATGCGATGGCCCAGCATTTCCCCAGGTGGATGTGGCCCAGGAAACCACCCACTCTCCAAAGTTACGTGTGGGTTCCGTCCATCAAAGTTCACCATCCTCCCACCATTTTCTCTCTCAAAACTCGACTGAGGCATGCCTCCCACTGGGCCCCCATGCCCCAGGGGCCCTTGAGGAACATCACTGTGGTGACCCAGCTGCTGCAGATTTGGCTGTCTCATCCTCTGCTGCTGACTCCGAGAGGCCATTTGCTTGATCATCGATGCTGCATTTTGTTGCTGCTGCATTGACTGCTGCTCAGGCCCTGTGAGCTGCAGTGATGGGCCTGTTGAAAAGCCATCCGTCACAGGGGGGGTGAACTCTCCAGGCAGCCCAGGGTATGCTGCTGGAGAGAGATTATTCTCCATACCAGGCGGGTTATGCATACCACTGTTCCAACTGCCGCAACTCTCCCCACCATGAGTGGCATTTGGAAAATCAAACCTGGGCCTCTTGGCCATATTTAAATAAGGAGAATCAAAGTGTTGCAGCCTCTGATTGGAAGGCTGCTGAGGAGGGGGTGGCTGCTGTTGCATGTTGAACATGGGGTCGCCATAACTATGCATCCGTCTGTTCTCTGGTCTGTGAATAGGGTATTCAAACTGATTATGCTGGCCAGGCATCATGACGCCTCCCTCCTGCATGCCGGCATTTGCGGAACTCGTCTCTGATTGTGGGGGCTGTGGGAGAGATGGTGGGCAAGTGTTCTGTCTGCCAATCAAGCCTGGCTGCTGCTGCAAGAGAGGATGCCTGGATCCAGGCTCTATCCCCACTGGTATTTTGCGTCCACCCCCAAAACGTTCAAAGAACACATTGTGCTGGGTTGAGGGCTGCTGCTGTTGAGGGGGGGCGTGGGGGTGTTCTTTAGAGATGCCCTGCATTCCAGGAGCACGAGACAACCCTGGGTTTCCAGGAAAATTGGGCCCTGGCACCTGACGCCCAGGCCCAAAATGAGAAAGCTGAGAATCAGATTCAGAGGGGGAGTATACAGACACTTCAAAAGGTCCAGATGAGGGCTCATTAGAATAGCTGTAGTCCAGTCCATCAACACCACCTGGTGGGGGCATGCGTCTGGGCTCTAGATTGTGATTTTCTGATGAAGAGGATGAGGAAGACAGGCCATGGAAGGAGGCAGCACGATTAGGTGATTGGTCCAAGGGGAGACATGGGGCAGGGACAGGGTGATTTCCGCTGGGGGGTCCATGGTGCTGAAAATCAGGCATGGAGCCTGTCCTTTGCTGCTGCTGGGACTGCTGCTGAGAGAAGCCATCTGCTGACTGCCCCTCAGAGAGTGGGTCAAAACCCTCTGTGAATCCTTGCTGGAGCCCCATTCCGCTGTTGTAACCCATTATCCTTCCGCCGTGTAAGCAAGAGGACCCAGGTTCAGGGCCAAAATTTCCACCAAAGTGCTGATGGTGTTGGTGTGAATGTGTTTGATGTCCATGGGGATGATTATGAGGTCGTTGAGGGTTAAAAAATCCATGCATCGAGGCCTGTTGTTGCTGTTGGAGATTCCCCACATGCAATTCAGAATGTCCTCGCTGAAATCCACCATACTGTTCACCTCCATTCATGTTAATGTTCATCTCAATCACAGGAGGCTCGTTAAGTGGGCCCATACCAGGCTCGACTGTCCCTTGTGGGCCTCCAGCATGAAAACCTGGGCTCTTGTAATGTGAGTTCATGCTCACTCTTGGCGGGTTAAAGTTTTTCTCAGTTTTTCCAAAATTTCTGTTATTAATCTGTGGACCAAACTGTTCCAGCCCAAACATACTTCCCACAATCAGTCCCGCATTACAACCAGCTTGCAGTGTCTCCTTTATTTTCTTACTTTGGCAAACTCAAGTGATATCAACAAGAAGTTGTGAAATTTAAAATGTGATATTGCCATTAATAAAAAAAAACTATGTCTGTAGTTGAATTAATAATTAATTACTGAGAAACTCTGTAAATGAAATTGAAATTGTAATACAAAATGTTTTTCAAAAACTTTAAAGTTCACGGTCTAGTTCATAATCTGTTCTATGCTTTTTTTCTACAATGTTTTAGTAATTTTATTACATTAAAAAATGACTACTGGAATTTTTGCACCGAACAAAAAAAGTTTTTTTTTTTTTTTTTTTTACTAAATTTGCTCTACATTACAGCAAAACACGGCTGCTATAAAAACAACTCTCTTACCACAAAAACACTCTCACGATCTGACGACAGCTACAACACATATAGAAAAATATATAAAACATGTTCCGTCAAATCATCCTCCACAGACTATTATTCCAATGTGCTGTCAAATGTCCAGAGTGAGGTAAACATTCTATTTAAAAATCCATTTTGAACGCATATCACAACACTATCCAGGGTACCACAAAAATATCCATGTCCATATGAATCCAGCGTTTTGTTTGGTATCCACTTTCTTTTAGAAAGGATTCTTTAAAATTGCATAAGTTGTAAAGAAATAGTTCCCTTGGGCTCAGCTAAACAAGCGATGACAGCAAACGTGAAGGGCAGAAGAAAGTCTCCGTGAATGAGGGGGTGAACCCCGAACTCCCGTCTTTGTGCGCCCGTCTTTTGGAGCTCCAAGCGATAGGCAGCACATGCGCTATCCAAAGCCCGCCACCACAGAGCTGCTGGGCAACACAGTCCCATCGGTCCTGCTCATTTTCCGCGCAATCGAACAGCTTGACTGCAATTTCAATTACAGTCAACACTTGCACTTTCAGGGAGTCCTCTTCTAAAAGCACCAATTCTGAGATATGCTCCACTCCAGCTGGAAACGATTCACCGATAGATCACATACTGATGTCTGAGACGCTCAGCACTGCGCGCAACGACCGCAAGGACCTGCAACAAGTTTTGCATTTCAGCAAGGTCCTCGCTGCAAACATCAGCCAATGGCATACGTGCCGAGGGAGGGACGATCTCTTAAGGTAGTCCAGAATTTGTATTTGCGTTACGAGAAAGGGTTTTTCAGGTGCTTCAGAGAAAAAGATTTGGTGAATTGGATCCAACTTTTAACGGGAAAATAAAATGAAAATTGCTACAATGCATTTAAGTTTTAGAACTAAAAAGTATGACTATACAGAGAAAACGCTGTTATATTTCACAATAGAACTGAACTCATATTTTTATAATAGTAAGTATGATTAAGTATGATTTTTTTCATATGAAGTTGTAAAAACCCTATAGGCAAATATTTAACAAGGCAATAATGTTTTCTTAAGTAAAAATGTCTGGATTGCCTTATTTTTTTATGGAGTAAAGAGTATTCCAGAATCCCCAGAGAACATCCATGCAATTTGTTGGGATTGTAGGTAAACTTTATAATTACTTTAGTCTTTAAGCAATAATTACCTTAAAGTCTATAAGCACAGTTTACATATTTAATAGTTTGGTATATCATAGCCTAATTTTAATACATATAAGCTAGGATCAGTAAAGCATAGTTGTTGTTGTTGGTGGGTTTATTATATATATCTTGCTTTACGGCTGCTGATAATTGAACAACTCTTTGAGAGTTTTGTGATGCTTTGACTCTTGACTTTTCGACAATATAGCGTATAGTGAAAACCTGGATATTGTGGAATGAAAAACAAAAATCCATTTGTAGGGAGCCTCAGTCCATCCCCATGCAAATGCCTAACAAAAGCGCAAATGCGCGGCGTAATTACCACCCGGAGTTGGCATTGTTAGTGCACTTCAAACTGCGAATTACCATTTCCATTCAGATTAATTGACCAATTAACATAATTCTGTTTACATTCAAAATTAATGAGATTAGTTTAAAGGCAAAGACACATTTCTATCTATCTATCTATCTATCTATCTATCTATCTATCTATCTATCTATCTATCTATCTATCTATCTATCTATCTATCTATCTATCTATCTATCTATCTATCTATCTATCTATCTATCTATCTATCTATCTATCTATCTATCTATCTATCTATCTATCTATCTATCTATCTATCTATCTATCTATCTATCTATCTATCTATCTATCTATGAACCCTTTACAAACCTATTGAATAAAGTGTGAAAATTGATAATCCTCTTTAAATGTAGCTGTCACGCGTAAAACTGCATACATTTCAGTAAACATTGGTGCTAATGTGAGTGCTGTTGTGAGTAACATCAACTCATTTGTACATTAACTTCACGATCACCAATAAAGTAAAGTTTTGAATACAGTGTCTATTCAGAGTGATGTTGTCTGTTTCTCTCGTTTTAATTGTGCTACGAAATATACTGATATGCCCAAACCAGTCTGAGCTTGAGCAACAGAGTTGTTCCTTTCTTTACCTAACTGAAGTGAAAATGTAAGGTAGCATTATGTTTTTCCTTTCTGTATGTCCCTAAAATCATGTTAAGATTTAACTAAAGCAAACGAAAAATAAAAAAGCCATTTATTATTCTACCCAAAATACCTGTACGTTTGTAACTCACAATGTAAATAAATGAATGTTTAATGACAGTGACAATTTAAAACATCTTATGTCCCTTCTAACAAAAAGCCAACTAATAATAGGTAATAACTGAGATGAGTAGCCTAACCATAGACCTAATCATTTACTACAATCATTAGCTATTCTACCCAAAGGACCTGCACATTTAACTCTTGCAAAGAAAAATATACACAGTGTAAATAAATGAGGGTTAAGTGACAACTGTTAAATCATCTGATGTCCTTTCTAACATAACGTAAATATAAAACCTCGATGTAAGGCCATTTACGCATAGGCTACTCAACCACAAATACTTGGGTTGAACAGATTGACTTTTCTAAAGTAATGCATTTTTCTCCTATAGGAGGAGGCGCATTTTAAAAACCATGGAAATCCATTATTCTGGGAATTGCTTTTGCTGTGGAAATTCGGTGAAAAAGACACAGTGCCATCTAGCGATTCATAAACAACCTGCAAGCGTACAAAACAGTACAAGTGTACGTGTTTATGCTTGACAACAACAAAAAAGTAGGCTAATTTTAAACCACACTTGTGATCCTTGCAAGTTCCAAACACTCCATTGTTCTGTTCATTCTTTCCTTTTCCATCCATCCATCCATTCTCCAAACTGTTTATCATCTGTAGAGTCGTGTGGGTTAAGGTAATGATGAAATACAAAAAAAGTTCAGAACTATTAACTTACTGTTACACATTAATTTATTGTTTAAATAATGACTGAAATGTTTAATTTGGGTCGGTACAGTGAGCATATCTACTCATCGAAACGCTGCAGTAATGCTGCACACTGGTTGTTAATGGTTTTTTGCAACAGATAACATTATTTTGTTAAATCTGGTGTCTTTGCACTGTGAACACTATACTGAGTGGTTAATTGAATGACAACATAAAAAGATTTCAATAAATTATTGTGTTTACATTTGTGTATTATTTAAGTTTGAACAGTGAGGATATTCAATCATGAATGTTGAATCATAAATGCTTCATTGCTATTTGAGTATTAGAAACAGCAGCAAAACATAGAGATAAGAAATAATAATAATACAAATTATAATACATTTGGCAAACAGGAGACAAACATTAAATGATCAGCACAAGTCTGCATTCAGTGTCTGGAAGGGTACTTGGAATTGAGATTGTTGTTTCGTCCCAGAATTTAATCAGTGCCAAATGACAAGGCAGTCAAAGGCAATGTTACAAGCTGTTGAGAAAATAAAGAGGAAAGCAGGGGTGGGAAGAGTGGGAGGGATGTGGAAGAAAGACTTGAAGAGAACATGATGAAGTCGGAAACACTGGAACAACAGAACTGCTTTTTTTTTTTTCACAGTTGACTGCAAGGAATCTGGCAAAATATGGGAAGTGCAGAAATATGACAATATAATGAAGAAAAACAGTGTACAAAAATGAAACGTGTGAAGAGTTGAAGTGGAATCAAATGGAATATAATAGAATAGAATAGAATAGAATAAAAAAGAAACCTGTAACAGGTTAATTTTGTTGTAAATGTTTAATGCAAAAAAACAAAACAAAAAACAATAGGATTGCTAAGATCCATGTCTACAGAGTCTATAACGATTTAGTCTAAAGTCTATCTTCAGTGATTATATGGACTGAAACAGTTTATCACATGTATTTGTTTTAGTAAAAATATAAGGTTGAACGCTTTTTTTATCTATTCATTCTGAATTGATGCAGCACTAAACAGTTATTTTGTATTATTATTTTGGCATGTTGCTTATCATGTATTTACTTTTGGATAAACATACAATGCATGCAGAATTATATTGATTTTCTGAATACATTTATTTAGTTATTTTCCAGGCATATTTTAACATTTCCAAAACACATTAATCTTGATAACTACTAATAATTTTGTATTTAATCATTTATAAGTGATATATAATTGCTCATGAAAGCTGGAAATGAGAAACGGCGGTAACGCTTTAGATTACGGCCTGGAAAGTACTGTATAATTAAAGCGAATTTACAGCATAACTATATGAGTAATTATAGTGTAACTATAAAGTATGTACGCGTAAGGGAACAATATGTATTATTTGGGGAATAAAGGGGTAACTGTCAGGAAAATTAACTAATTATTTATACTGTAAGTATATTTTAATTAAGGGGTAATTATCCATGTAGTTACAGGGTAAGAATGAATCTGCGGGCTGTAAATTAAAGTGGTTCTTGTTCCCCTCTTGTTTCATGTATTTACAGGGTAAGTACGAATCTTACCAAGTGAATCTCACCTGTTTCAGACTGATATCAGATTTTGTATGTGTTTTTATTGTACTTACCCAGGGGAACAAGAATCTCTTTAATTGACAGCCCGCAGATTTACCCTGTAACTACATGAAACAAGAGGGGAACAAGAACCACTTTAATTTACAGCCCGCAGATTCATTCTTACCCTGTAACTACACGGATAATTACCCATTAATTAAAAAATATTTTGAGTATAAATAATTTGTTAATTTTCCTGATAGTTACCCCTTTATTCCCCCAATATTACATATTGTTCCCTTATACATACACATAGTTACTTCATAGTTACACTATAATTACCGAAAGTTATGTTGTAAATTCACTTTAATTAAGCAGTACTTTCCGGGCCGTAATCTAAAGCGTTACCAAAACGCCTTATATTCTGGTGTGCATAATTATTAGGCATGTTTTCTTTTACAGATAAAATGAGCCAAAGAAGAGATTTAACTCAGACTGAGAAGTCAAACATTATTGAATGCTCATGAGAAGGATACTAATGCAATACTTGACATTGCAGTTAAGACATAACCTTTGGACAGTGAAATGCTCAGTGGGTCAGCAGGGTCAGACAAAAACAGGTGGTGAAGAAAAGACACAAGTTAACGGCATAAGAATGAAGGTGAAGAATTAAGTTTGAAACCATCAGGAACCCTTTAGTCTCTAGCGCCACCATTTTCCAGAACTGCAACCTACCTGGAGTCAGAAGAGCAACGTGTCAGGATCTCAGAGACTTTAGGAATCCTAAAAATGACCCCCAATTATTAAGACTCACAAGCTGAAGTGTTGTGAAATACATGAATACATGTTTTTTTATAGGCTTTATTGACAGATGACTCTTGAAGGACCAGCATCACATCTTCTTGTACCACTGTTTGAAGAATTCATCTTCCAGATTCTGCCAATAAGTTTGGGAGTTCATTTTTAGTCCATCTCCTGAAGTCCGTTTGCAGAGATGGACTAAAAATTAACTCCCAAAACTTACTGCAATGCTCAGGACATTGTTTTGAAAAGGCCTGTTTATAAAACTGATGACATCCAAAGATCCTTTCAGTTTTTTTTTTATTATTATTTTGCTCACAGTTGTCCTTTCTTTGTGGAGGGGAAGTAGTGCAATGCAACCTTTCTCTGAAGAATATCCAATCCTGTCAGTCAGTAGTGGTCAGTTTAGAGTTGTAGGTCAAGGGTTTAAGTATCATCTGTCATCCAAAGGAAAGCAATTGTTTAAAGAGAAAAAAATGGTGGAGGTGGAGCAAAAGTGATAGAACACTATAAGCTATATATCTAGTTCCGTCATGACACTCTAGAAGGCACGGGCATTTAGGTCCTTTACATGCAATCTGCAATCTCACATTATTACCACATGGCACATGCTCATCGGCCTCTGCTGATCCTGCAGCATATTGTACATGCCAACGCTATCTCACGACCAGTTCATACGTATTTGTACAAGGTGGCAATTCGTACAAATTCATATGACCCCACTCGCATGAATTTGTATGATTTGTCCACACTGCAGCGATTAGGGGCGGGGTTAGGGGTAGGTAATTCGTACAAAATCATACGAATTGACCAACTCCTCAAATACGTACGATTTTGTTTCGAGTGAGCTCGTACAAAATTCATATGTATTAGCCACCTTGTAAAATATGTACGAATTGCTGTGAGATTGGGTTGTACATGCTCACAGCAGTGTGTCTGTGTATCTATTAGCAGCAAGTCCATTTCTGAGAGTTGTCATGATTGAAAGGAATTTAGTAATACAGACTTGCACACAGTCAATAATAAAATAAGGTGGATAAGGCATTGAATTAGATGACAAAATATGAGTGGCAAGAATAAAATAGCACAAACATACTATAAAGGTGTAGCGTGTTGTATTTATGAGGATCAATTGACAGAAATGCAATATAATATACATGACTAGTTTTCAGTTGTGTATAAAGACCTTACACAATGAAGCGTTATTACATATTAATTTTGTGCCGTCATGTTTCTACTGTAACCCTAAATGGACAAACTGCTCTACAAAGCGCAAGTCACTCTCTGCTCTCTCCGACAACAACATTTTTGTTCTGTGTTGGCCACCGTAGCTTCTCTACATGCTGCGAAAGAGAGGGGTGAGCAGTGGGTGATTGTAACTCACAACCTTGCAGCGAGATGCAGCTAAAATCTAGACACTGCACCTTTAAGCAATTTTTTTGAAAGTTTTTAAATAAAAATATACAGTGGGTATGGAAAGTGTTCAGACCCCCTTAGATTTTTCACTCTTTGTTATATTGCAGCCATTTGCTAAAGTCATTTAAGTTCTTTTTTGTCTCATTAATGTACACTCAGCAAAATACAGAATTGTTGACACTTTTGCAGATTTATTAAAAAAGAAAAACTGAAATATCACATGGTCCTAAGTATTCAGACCCTTTGCTCAGTATTTAGTAGAAGCACCCTTTGATCTAATACAGCCATGAGTCTTTTTGGGAAAGATTCAACAAGTGTTTCACACCTGGATTTGGGGATCCTCTGCCATTCCTCCTTGCAGATCCTCTCCAGCTCTGTCAGGTTGGATGGTAAACGTTGGTGGACAGCCATTTTCAGGTCTCTCCAGAGATTCTCAACTGGGTTTAAGTCAGGGCTCTGGCTGGGCCATTCAAGAACAGTCACGGAGTTGTTGTGAAGCCACTCCTTCGTTATTTTATCTGTGTGCTTAGGGTCATTGTCTTGTTGGAAGGTGAACCTTAGGCCCAGTCTGAGGTCTTGAGCACTCTGAAGAAGGTTTCGTCCAGGATATCCCTGTACTAGGCCGCATTCATCTTTCCCTCGATTGCAACCAGTCGTCCTGTCCCTGCAGCTGAAAAACACCCCCACAGCATGATGCTTCCCAACCTGGTCTCACAGAATTCCGTGAAATGAACACGGACCCTTAACTCAAAATCCGTGGTAGTTTCACAGAAACGCCGAAAATTCTGTGTACATTTATTTTCCTGTTACGTGTTTTATATTTTTGGGAGTGGGTAGGTTTAGGGTAGGAGTGGAGTTAGTTGCTCCAAAATATAAAAGTAGGCTATAGATATTCATAAAATCATGTCTCCTTTTACAAATGCGAAGAATTAAATGTGTATTGGGAACCACGGATGCTGCCTGTCATTGACTTACATAGGCATCACTACCGTGGACCCATCACACCGAATTTTCGGCGATTCCGTGAAACTACCACAGATTTTAAGTTAAGGGTTCGTGTTCATTTCACAGAATTCTGTGAGATCAGGTTGATGCTGCCACCACCATGCTTCACTGTTAGGACTGTATTGGACAGGTAATGAGCCTGTTTTTTTCCACACATTCTGCTTAGAATTAAGGCCAAAAAGTTCTATCTTGGTCTCATCAGACCAGATAATCTTATTTCTCACCCTCTTGGAGTCCTTCAGGTGTTTTTTAGCAAACTCCATTCATGTGTTCTGCACGGAGGAGAGGCTTCTGTCGGGCCACTCTGCCATAAAGCCCCGACTGGTGGAGGGCTGCAGTGATGGTTGACTTTTTTCTCCCACACAGTGGGGTCTGAATACTTTCTGTACCCACTGTATACACCATATACACTCTTAGCAGAAAAGTTTCTATATAGAACCTTTTAGGGGTTCCCATCATGGGATAATTGTATTATTTAGTTAATTTAGTTTTAATTTATTTTTTGATATTTTTTTAAAACGCTTGTAAACATACAAATAATTGAAATAACCCTTTAAACATAAAGGTATTATGCAATCTTTTGGTAAAACTTTATTTCAATACTCCACTTTAGACATTCTACTATAAGTAACTTTGCAAATACATGTTAGCTAACTCTCATTAGAGTATTAGTAGACTGTCTGCTTAATATCTCCTATTGTGATGCTCCACCAACAGACATTCTTCTGACTATAAGTAACTTTGCAACTACATGTCTTACTTATTCTACTAACCTGAACCCTAACCTAAAACAGTGTACTAATACTCTTATGAGAGTTAGTTGACGTAGTTGCAAAGTTACTTATAGTTAGTAGAATGTCTAAAGTGGACCATGGAAAGAGTGTTACTGATATCTTTCCATATATAGAACCTTTTTGACATAAAATAATCGTATGGGGTTCTATATAGAACCTCTTTATTTCAGTGTACTGATCAAAACGAAGACAAAAGGTTTTTGTTTTTGTTTGACACTTTTTGGTATTTCCTCATCTCCTGTCATGCAGGAAATGTTCTCTGGGACCTGGGTTCATCCTGCATGGGACCGCAGGAAGTACATCACAAAGGCCAAAATTAGCACAGCGGCTTTGGTCCTGTTAAGGGCTCGACCTCGGGACTGTAGTCAGTCAGAACAGCTATTGAGGCCTTAGTTTAGATTTTGGATAACAGCTGTTGTCATTGATCTATTTCCCATATAGCTGTGCTAGTCGCACTTCTCTGAATCATTACATGGTCTCTTCTGTCTCATATAATCATTTTATGTTCATTGATATAAAATATATACATATTATATATTTTGTATATTATATATATATATATATATATATATATATATATATATATATATATATATATATATATATATACATATTGCTTTAACAAAAATGTTTTGATCATGAAATTCAAGGATTATAAAATGATATGTGCCATGAAAAATGCTATTAAATAGAGAGATTTTACAGAAGTTCAATATTGAGAAGCATGAGATTCATTTTTCATACTGTCAAGGCCTGTTTGGGGAATGTATAGAAAGATTCTATCAAGGGGCAAGAGAGAGAGAGATCTATATTCGGACACTAACCAGTCCTAAATATTCCAGTTTGCACAGTGTACAGTACATGTTTTCTGTTGTTGTTCCTCTACCAGTTTAGAACCATTTTCAGACAATCTGAGGGACTGTTCTACAGCTCAGTTAGTTTCCCCTGTGACTCACCCAGTGAAGGGAAGGAGAGATGCAAGCCAAGAGATCTGTGGCCAGACTGAACATTCTTCATGCTTGCTTTATGCCAATTCTGCTACTCTTTCCTCTCTCCGAAATATGGGTTACATTCTGACTTGATCATCTCAATTTAATAACAATCACGACTGTGTATGTATTAAATAATATATATATATATATATATATATATATATATATATATATATATATATATATATATATATATATATATATATATATATATATATATATATATATATATATATATATATATATATATATATATATATATATATATATATATATATATATATATATATATATATATATATATATATATATATATATATATATAAAGGCCAATTTCCAGGAACATACTTTTTAAACTGGTTATTTAAAACAAACAAATACAATTCTCGTTACCATAATAATTACTGTAATCAAGACCAAAATCAATCTACAAAAACTAAATTCAGTATAACTTAACAAATACTCTAATGTCTAATAATTACTTCACAATTAAAATACCTAAATAATAAATAATTCATGAAAAGGACTCTAAACCCCTGACAAACCTTCAGCAGACCACTGTGTGAATATGTGAAAATAGTGTTTGCAAAATTTTGCAAATATATTTGTTATAAATTCTTGGTAACATTTTACAATAAGGTTGTATTAGTTAACATTAGTTAATTCATTTGTTAACATGAACTAACCATGAGCAGTACAGGTTACTGTATTTGTTCATCTTTGTTAACGTTAATTAATAAAAATCCAGCTGTTCATGGTTTGTTCATGTTAGTTCACAGTGCATTAACTTATGTTAATCAGATTTTAATAATGCATTAGTAAATGTTGAAATCAACATTAACATAGATAAATAAATGCTTTATAAGTGCAGTTCATTATTAGTTCATGTCAACTAATGTAACTAACGTTAACTAATAAAACCTTATTGTAAAGGGTTACCAAATTATTTGACCTGATTCTTTGTACAAATTTGTTTCAGGATTTTTTGTTTGTTTGTTTCAAAACACGGATGTTATAATAGAATTAGATTTATAAAAGCTTCCTTAAATGCAACATTGGGCAAAACTTTCCTATTAGTAAAAATAATCAATAAACCAATTATTTTATTTATTTTTTCATTTAAAAAAACAAAACAAATTGGAATGTGCAATTCTAGAATAGTGTCTGTCTTGAATTAATGGAAAAGACACCCAAGCAAATGATCCAGAAACATTAAAAACTATAGAACTACAGCTGTGTGGTTTTATAATATAAAAAGTATATAATAATAATAATAATAATAATAATAATAATAATAATAATAATAATAATAATAATTGTAATAATAATAATGGGGCTTTGCCTAAACAAATACTACTGGAGACGACAAGGCAAAATTATGTTGAAATTTAACCAACAATTAACACAAAAAGAACAGTCTCACTATTTTGGATTTCAGATGAATCAATTAAAATAAATTTTTAAAATTCCTATAAGCATTAAACAGTAGATTTCTGACATTGCAATTAAACTCTTGATTTGATATTGAATACACTATTTCAACACATGTCTAAAGTCCGAAAAATCAGTACTCAGAGTTTGTGAGAGTAAAAACTAATGGTAAAACTTTATTTTGCATGTAGTTACTATTGCAATGATAACTATAAATTACTATAAATTATAATTACAAACAACTAACCCTACAACAAACCTAATCCCAACATAAGTACATCGTTAATTAATATTACTCAGTACTTAAATGTATTACACTGTAACAAAGACACCTTAAAATGGAACCAAAGTTACTGCCTGTAGGAAGCAGAGAATGATTATCCGAGCAGGTTTATTTGACAGAAAGTGCTAATGAAATTTAAATATAACCATCGCATAGACCGTAATGCTATAAAAGGTGCCTCTTCGAAACTTGATTAATCTTCATAACAATACTCAACTATATTTCAATGGAGGTAGCAAACACAAAATATCTCTGTAGGCAGTTTTTATAAGGAGGATTTCATGTTACACAAGCTTAAAAATACTGCTTTTGTATTCTACATCAAAGTTATCAAAAGATGCTAAATGTGCCACATGCAACACATTTCAGAATATCATATAAAAATACAACCAGCATTACATTACAATTTTTTGCCAGTAGAAATTTGACTAGTTTAAGGCAAGTTTTCAATGAGGTAAATGGTACGAAGGGACATGAGCACAGAGGAAAAAAATAAGGCCGGACAAGTCAGTACAAGCATGGAGGAACATATTCAGAGGTTAATATTCTGCAAAAGTATATGGGTCTTTAATGTTCATGTAACACAGTCCCCTAAAAAGGGGATGTTTTAAGTTTTATAAGTTCTAACAACAAAATGTTCATTTTTGGTTAATCCATTTCTTTAGCATAGAACATGATCTTTTAACACTTTGAACACTATCTGCAATATTCCAAAAGGGCATTGTTACAAAAGATTTTGAAAAGATGCTTGTGATGAAATGCACCGAAAGCAATCTTCAATCTTAAGGTTCTTATGGGAAATCACCACACAGGAATTCACACCTGGGAGTGTTTGCACATCTGTGTGCATATATATGCTTGTTCAATTGTGTTCTTTGGCGCGATGAGCGTTTGAAAATGCTATGTTCCCAAAGTTAGTTATAATAAAGCCCAGGCAGGACAAGACAAGAGTGAAGGAAGTGAAATATAAGGCCTGGCCCTGCCCTGAGGGAAACGTCTGGAAAACTGCTTTAAATGAGCAAGTGAATGAACAAGACTTCAAAAACTTCTGCATTTGCACTGTGGGGAAGAGAAGTTTATATCTATAGATATCAGTAACAAATCTAAATATAGAGGTCATGATTGAGTAAATGTACTGGGATTGGTTCCGCTGGTTTGATTTGGACAGGCCGATGTGGTCCCTGTTCTTGAGGACAGGTTTACTATCCTCAGCCTTTGTGGTCGTGGTTGGTCTCATTCATCAGCAGCACTGGTTCCTCGCACTTGACCTTGCTTGCGAAGCTAAAAAATAAATTGTAGAAAGAGATGTTTGTGGTTGGACAGAGTCATGGATTATGGTTTACAGTCACCTCAAAAACTTTAACATATACAATGCATTACAAAACAAATTTGAATCATTATGATTTTTAATGTTTTTGGAAGTTATGCTCAACAAAGCTGCATTTATTTGATCACATTTAAAAAAAAAAAATCTGTGTTGTTTCAACCCATGTTTGGGTCAAATAATGGGCAAACCCAACCGTTTAAAAACATAATAAAATGTAAACCAACTGTTGGGTTTGTCAATATTTGACCCAAACATGGGTTGAAACAACCCAGCATTTTTGAGAGCGCACAAATACAGTGAAAACACTAACATTGTAGAATATAAGTACATTTGAAAAGTTTTCTATTTGAATGTATACACTATATTGCCAAACAAATTGGGACACCCTCACCAAATCATTGAATTCAAGTGTTCAATCACTTCCATGGCCACAGGTGTATGAAATCAAACACTAGGCATGCAGACGCTTCTACAAACTCGCTCTCGGGAGCTCAGTGAATTCAAGCGTTTCCACCTGTGTAGTCCGTTGGTGAAATGTCCTCACTACTAAATATTCCACAGCCAACTGTTAGTGGTATAACAAAGTAGCAATTGGGAACAACAGCAACTCGTAAAAGGCCACGTAAAATCACAGAGTGGGGTCAGTGCATGCTGAGGCACACAGTGCGCAGAAGTCACCAACTTTCTTCAGAGTCAATAGCTACAGACCTCCTAACTTCATGTGGACTTCAGATTAGCTCAAGAACAGTGCGTAGAGAGCTTCATGGAATGGGTTTCCATGGCCGAGCAGCTGCATCCAAGCCTTACATCACCAAGTGCAATGCAAAGCGTCGGATGCAGTGGTGTAAAGAATGCCACCACTGGACTCTAGAGCAGTGGAGACGTGTTTTCTGGAGTGACCAATCACGCTTCTCTGTCTGGCAATCCGGTGGACGAGTCTAGGTTTGGCGGTTGCCAGGAGAACGGGACTTGCTTGACTGCATTGTGCCAAGTGTAAAGTTTGGTGTGGGGTTGTTTTTCAGGGGTTGGGCTTGTTCCAGTGAAAGGAACTCTTAATGCTTCAGCATACCAAGACATTTTCATGCTCCCAACTTTGTGGGAACAGTTTGGGGATGGCCCTTTCCTGTTCCAACATGACTGCACACCAGTGCACAAAGCAAGGTCCATAAAGACATGGATGAGCAAGTTTGATGTGGAGGAACTTGACTGGCCTGCACAGAGTCCTGACCTCAACCCGATAGAACACCTTTGGGATGAATTAGAGCGGAGACTGTGAGCCAGACCATCTCATCCAACATCAGTGTCTTACCTCACAAATGCACTTCTAGAAGAATGGTCAAATTTTCCATAAACACACTCCTAAACCTTGTGGAAAGCCTTCCCAGAAGAGTTGAAGCTGTTATAGCTGCAAAGGGTGGACCAACTCCATATTAAACCCTACGGATTAAGATATCATTAAAGTTCATGTGCATGTAAAGACAGACGTCCCAAAACTTTTGGCAATATAGTGTATTTAAAAATGTAATTTATTCTTCCTAAATTTATCCAGACTTCAGGGTCACATGATCCTTCAAAAATCATTATAATGGGGGGATGGGGGCAAATGCTATTTCATGCATTCTGACTTATTTACACTGTTAAAGAGATGGCGAAACATGGCCAAAATAAAAAAAATTAGTTAGATGTAGGATGGAGTATTTCAGTGCCAAAATTTCCTTCCAGTTTCTCACAAGTTTCGAAAGTGTTTTTTTGAGTATGGCCCTGTATGAAGTCATAAAGGGCAGAAAATCCTTGAATGGACACTTCTCCCGGAAAAGCGTACACACACACCAACCAGAGCAGAAGCGAGAGCACGCGCATCGTTCGGGTAATGCAAGTCGAGAAAGATTTTTTAACAATGTCACCAAAGAAATTTACGGAAGCCCTGAACCGCAAAGTTAAAAAAAAAAAAATCTGGAAAAAAAAAAAAATCTAGAATTTCGAGATTAAAGTCGAAATATTTTGAGATTAAAGTCGAAATATTTTGAGATTAAAGTCGAAATATTTTGAGAATAAAGTCGAAATGTTTCGAGATTAAAGTCGAAATGTTTCGAGATTAAAGTCGAAATGTTTCGAGATTAAAGTCGTTATATATTTTTAGTAGGCCTAGCTAAAGAACTGCGCTGGTGAAGAACTGGTCCAAACTTTATGTGGCACGTTGACTCGTACGATAAGATTAAACGTACGGTCTCTGCTCGGATTCTCACGAAATGTGATGTGGTTGAAAGTGTATTTCACCAATAATGACCCGAAAGGCATGCAACATATTTTATTGAGACAGTAAAGAATAGAGATGGTTG
The DNA here is from genome assembly GCA_023029165.1 of Gobiocypris rarus. NCBI lineage: Eukaryota > Metazoa > Chordata > Actinopteri > Cypriniformes > Gobionidae > Gobiocypris > Gobiocypris rarus. The sequence continues at coordinate 8,511,707 of CM040916.1, read as the reverse complement.
TCCTAGAAGGATCCGTTCCGATAGTGGGACTGAAAACGAATTGCTTTGGAGCAGATGCAGATCTTTCTTCGACGAGTTGCTACGGCAATAACTGCATTATTCATATAAATATGGAAATACCCCAAGATGGCTTGAAAAATACACATAAACCATATATGATCACATCGTGTGTTTACTGTCTTCATGTTTCAGTCAAAATGTTCTGCTTTTTATTCAATATAGCAGGATGATCCCCCCGCCCCCCTGCTCTCAGGACATATAGCCTATTAATGTAGGCTATAAAATAATATTGATAAAAGGGTTTATTTTATCATATTCACAATCACAGCAGTTTAGGCCTATAATCATTCATTTTGAGCCTCGCTTTAGGCGCTCGCAGTTTGAAAACATTTCTACTTTAATCTCGAAACATTTCGACTTTATTCTCGATATATTTCGACTTTAATCTCAAATATTTTGACTTTAATCTCGAAATATTTCAACTTTATTCTCGAAATATTTCGACTTTATTCTCGTAATATTTCGACTTTATTCTCGTAATATTTCGACTTTATTCTCGAAATATTTCGACTTTATTCTCAAAATATTTCGACTTTATTCTCAAAATATTTCGACTTTAATCTCGAAATTCTAGATTTTTTTTTTTACATATATATATATGTCTGTGTTTTATTGGCAATTGGTGCGTAAGTGCATAGCTGCATACAATGTAAACAACACGAACGTATAGTGAATCAAAAGTTATTCAAAATGTGATGCAGTGGCGTGAATTAGTTTTAAAAAGGGGGTGAGTGGGGGAAGTCATGAGAAGTCATGTTTAACATGATGGTTTCATCCTTAACGTTACATCTCCAAACTATAATAGAATACAGTATCGTCAGTCCCAAGATTCTACAGAAAGATTTTGATTAACTTAATGCGCCCTTTATTAATTCATTTCTTAAAAATATAAAAAAAAACAATCATACTTTCCCCAAACTTTTGAATGGTATTGTATTACACTTTCCACAAAAAAATATTAAGTAGCACAATTGTTTTCAAAATTAATGTTATTCAGAAATGTTTCTTGAGCACCAAATCAGCATATTAGAATGCTTTCTGAGGGATCATGTGACATTGCAGACTGGATGCTGAAAATTCAGCTTTGATCACAGGAATAAATTACGATTAAAAATAAATTCAAATAGAAAGCAATTGCTCTAAATTGTAATAATATTTCACAATATTACTGGTTTTACTGTATTTTTTCATCAAATGCATGCAGCCTTAATGAGCATTTTCTTTCTGTGTATTTCTTTGTAAATGATATATAGGAAGAACAGACTTGAGTTCAGGTCTCAGGAGCTCAAGTCATGACAAAGCCAATTAGTGGCTGGAATTGGTAGAGCTCAGTAAGAATTCTTAAACAGACAAACGTTAATATCAACTGGGCTGAAAGCAACGGGAAATAACCCGTCCATTCCTCATTTGGAATCATGGCGCAGGTGCTTTTCAAGCGCAGAAATCCATTTGTATGTTAATGAGCTCTCAAGGAAGTTGAAGCATGCCACACATGCTCGACACACATCAAGCCCACACAGAAAACCACAGACAGATTCTGTTAGTATGTCAAACAGTCGGACAGAGTCACTGTTAGTCAATAACAGACATTCTTTTCCCAGGCAATGGACCAGATATTCTACCTTTTATCCATTCACCCTTTCCAGACAACAAAAATTGCTCTCTGAAGGAATTCTATTACTTGGTAATGGGTGAGTGTCTTCTTGTTGAAAACATGCCGCAGATACATTTCCGCTGAGATAAATAATTCCAAGATTAAAAATGTGAAGTGAAGTATTATATACAATTTGTATTTATTTATTGCCAGTGAAATGGAAAATTTTACTGGACATAAATAGTTCTTGCTGGCCATGAAATAGTACTTGAATTAAAAATATTTTTTTGTCTGCAGTACAGTTGAATTATTTAATAATTTGCTTTTCCTTGCATATCAGTGGTGAGGATGAGCCATGGAGCTCATTAATCTGTTTTGGTGACTTAATGCAAGAATTCTTACACATTTGTCAATAAAATCCTTTACGCATCCTAGACACATTTCTGAAATGTCCCACTGTGCTCACAATACAACAAAAGTTCTCTTGTTTTTCTCAAAACAAAAAGTTCTCAAAAGTTTGATTTGACTGACTGAATAACATCCAATCAGGGGGTATATGTTTTCCATACAGCGACGTAACTCACTGCTTTCCCCAGCATATTTGTAACCTCACATCATTACATGATTACAAATCCCGCTTTAAAACATATATTTTCCCCTTATGTTTTTCTGATCCCGTCTTATGATCTGGTTTGGGTTAAGTTTCTCTACACTCGGTGTATATTTTGCCTGAAGTCTTTATGTCTGCTGTCATGTTTATTGGTGCTTGAGCCCTAAAGCCACCTTGAGTTTGCAGAAAGGCTCTATATAAAATTAAACGTGTTATTATTATCCAACAGCATTGTTGAAGAATTTAACTAGCTAGTAACAACTGTTTCCCGAAAACTTAGTAACTTTGTCACATATCCGTCGTTTGAACCATGTTGGTTTAACAAGATGACGTCACACAGATGGTGACGCAATAATATCTACTAATTGATCCATTCAAGATCTAATCAAATGTTAGATTATTGCTGATTATTGCATCCTCATTAAATCCGTCTCCGGTGTGTTGACTCCGATCTTTCCAATATTCCTATTTAATAATTGTTTAATCGACATGTCATCCTCAATAAAACCGTTTCCGGTGTGATGACTCCGATCTTCTCGAATATTACAATTTAAAGATTGTTTAATCGATATCTCATCCTCAATAAACCCATCTCCATCATGATGCCCACATTATCACTGTATGATAACTGAAATTAGCTAGAAGACATCACCGTTTTCTCCAGAGCGGCTGTACAGCCGAATCAAATTCTGTTGCATTATTTTCCTGTTTAACATTGTGAAGCTGCTTTGAAACAATCTGCATTGTAAAACGCACTACATAAATAAAGTTGACTTGACTTAAATAACTAACATGGCATCTGAAGACCACGTCGTTATTTTTGTTCTCTGTTTTGCTTTATTTCCAAACGTTTAATTCATGGCAAATTCCCTCTTAGGTCACTCCGGGGTTCCCCCAGTGTACCAGAGCATGTATACACATGCGCACTCTTCAGAAAAAAGCTATTCAAATTTTTATTTGGCTCAAGAGCATGATCTATGTATTGACATGTCCTACTAATAAGAAGCCATGCTTCTAACCACAGGTCGAGAGCTGTAGTTCAAACCACACAATTTGTGAATGTTCGTTAGAGTTATGGTTTCGAGAAACACTGAATCTTTAGACTATGCTGGTCACGATAAAACTTGCGATATATCTTTTTTTAATACAATTTCCAAGAGTCTGCCACTATATCTGACAGTTAATGTCATAATGTAACATCAGTGAAAGAAATGCAGAGTTTGGGCCACTTTGAAGTAAATATTCATAAGCACAATTACATATTTCAGATTGTTTTCAAGTGTCTGTGACACTTTCAGATGAATAGAAATGACCACAAAGTCTACATACACCTCCTATAAATATATTTTGTAGACTTTTTCATTTTGTGGTCTAGGTAGGAGACTTTCAATATATAATTGTAAATATTAATTGTAATATCATATATGGTTTTCCAAAGCTTTTTGCCATTTTTAAAGAGAGTGACAGCAGGAGCCACCAATTTTACAATGACCCAACAATACATTGCGTTAAATCTTTTTATAGACACTGCATACATACATTTGAATAAATGAATATGCAATATATCTGAATATTGATCAATCTGAAATTGAAAACAGAGTCTGTCAATGTTTTGGACAAGTCCATCAAGGGTTATGAAAAACTAAATACCTCCATCTGTTCTATTTCATCTCATCTTTCTTTCCAATTTCTTTTCTTTTCTTTCCCTCTCCCTTCTGCTTTCTTCTAGCCATGATTCGTCAGTGGATGGCAGAAGAACTGCATTTGGACTGCACTCCAAAGAAACTCTGCAAGCGCACTAGGTTTGGAAGCACCACCAGACAATGCTATTTTTGTTCGGTCTGGATTCATACTGAAGGGTGGGTGGTCTCTAGGCAAACGATTAGAGGCCAGTGCACAAAATCTGGGTTTTTACTAGATTCATACGGATTCAAAGCCAAGTACGACTGGACCACTAAGCAGTTTCAGTTTGCAGATGCATTCAAAAGACGAACTAATATGCTAATAGTTACAGGTTTTGACATGCTGGAGTGATTTTGAAAACCTTTTAGATCTGCAAGCTAATGCTGAAATTATATTTGCAGAAAAATAATAAACTTTTTACATATAAATTTAGTCCTAACCCTATCCCTACCCTTACCCCTAAACCTAACTCTACCCATGTTATCCCTAAAATCTCTGTGATATATTAAAAAAAAATCCCAGGGAAATAATAGGTGAATAACACTGATGTAGAAGCACCTAACCCTGGTTGTAAGCTAAACCAGACATAAACGGTAAACTTGTCCCTCAAATCTTGGAATGTTGTTTCAGGATCAACAAAGATGATCCAGGAACATGTTGCGCTTAGTGAAATCATGTTCACCTTAAAGGGAAGCAGCCGAGAAGTGCCAATCATACAGTGGGCACAGTGTGAATTGGAAACAGCCATTGCCCGCTGGTTGCTTTTGTTTCGAACAGCAGGCCAGACTAACATGTAAGCGCTAATCCCATTGGCTAGTGCTTTCACCATTCGCATTTTAATTTCAGCACATCATTTTGAATGAACGCAGAACACAGGTTAGTTGCACTTTCACAGCATTTTTTGAAGATAAACTGGATGTAGCCCTCTACAGCCTTTTACACATGAGTACAAAATGATAACATTAGCTAACTATAAGCTGAGAAATCATGTCCCCATCTCTACAAAGAGTACATTGTATTAAATTAAATTAAATATGGTGTAATATTACAAATATAAAGGGGTCATGATATGAGAAATCAGTTGACATATGACATATAAGAGGTCTTTATACCATTAAAACGTAAAAAGTTTTATAGCTTAAAGTGTGCTCCTCATCATAAACAAAGCATTTATTTAACCAAGCTCCAAAAACAGTTTGTTTGGATATTGTGGTGTCTGTGTCATCACACAGGCAAATACATTTATATATAACTGCCTCAAGAGCAAGAAATCAAAAAATCTTTTTTACTTTACAATACATTTACATTAGTAAATCACCTTGCATGTTTCATTTTTAAAATAACCAGTGTTTTACTACCTGACCTAGCTAAGTTAGGTTTGACTACAGATTCAGCACAATCTGTGTAATGTGTAAATGTGTATGAATGTGCGCACCTCCTCTAGCTCTTTCTGTGTCTCCTCTTCCATCCTTCTGATATCCTCCATGTTGAGCTCTACCCATTTATCAATCCAGCAGAACAGCTGCCGGTGGAAGTTGGTGAAGATTCTCTTCTCTTGCTTAGTAAATGACCGAAAAACAAAACACATAAATCCCAAACCATTCCACAGAATTATAAACCAATCCAGACACAGTACATTTACAGGATGGAATTACACTTGCTCTAGCAACATTTTAAATCTTAATCAAAATCTTAAAAAATTGTATAACAAATTTCTCAGAAAAGTGAAATTAGGCACAGTTCTATTCCTATTATACAATAATAATTCACTTTAGATGATGTTAAAAGGTTAGTTCACCCCCCTCCAAAAAAATGGTGTCATTATTACTGGCCCTTCGTTCATCTTCAGAACACAAATGAAGATCTTTTTGATGAAAACTGACCACTTTGACAATTTAAAAAGTTAATAAATAGATTGTAAAAATAATCCATATGAATTGAGCAGTTTAGTCCAATGAATGAACCTCATTGGTTCTTTCTGAAGCTCAAACGTGCTACGTAACACGAGAATGAACCTCATTGGTTCTTACGGAAGCTCAAACGTGCTGCGTAACACAAGAATGAACCTCATTGGTTCTTGCGGAAGCTCAAACGTGCTGTGTAACATGAGAATGAACCTCATTGGTTCTTGCGGAAGCTAAAACATAATGAGTAACACGAGAATGAACGTCACTGGTTCTTGCTGAAGCTCAAACGTGATGCATATTTTTAATTTAGACAAAACTGTTTGATTCATATGGATTAGTTTTATGATTTCTTTATGGACTTTTTGAAGCCTTAAAGTGGTAGTTGTGTTGCTGTCAATGGAGGGACAGAAAGCTCTCAGATTTCATCAACAAGATCTTCATTTGTGTTCTAAAGATGAACTAAATTTTCATTTTATATATATATAGATAGATAGATAGATAGATAGATAGATAGATAGATAGATAGATAGATAGATAGATAGATAGATAGATAGATAGATAGATAGATAGAGAGATAGAGAGAGATAGATAGATAGATAGATAGATAGATAGATAGATAGATAGATAGATAGATAGATAGATAGATAGATAGATAGATAGATAGATAGATAGATAGATAGATAGATAGACAGAGAGATAGATAGATAGATAGATAGATAGATAGATAGATAGATAGATAGATAGATAGATAGATGATGATAGATAGATAGATAGATAGATAGACAGACAGACAGACAGACAGACAGACAGACAGACAGACAGACAGATAGATAGACAGACAGACAGACAGACAAACAGACAGATAGATAGATAGATAGATAGATAGACAGACAGATAGATATAGATAGATAGACAGACAGACAGACAGACAGACAGACAGACAGACAGACAGACAGACAGACAGACAGACAGACAGACAGACAGACAGACAGACAGACAGACAGACAGACAGACAGACAGATAGATAGATAGATAGATAGATAGATAGATAGATAGATAGATAGATAGATAGATAGATAGATAGATAGATAGATAGATAGATAGATAGATAGATAGATAGATAGATAGATAGATAGATAGATAGATAGACAGATAGATATTATATGAGTTAATGCATTTCTGACGACCTTACCTTGTGAATAAAGCTTTCTACCCTGTTCTGCAGACCCCACCACTTAAACTTGACCGTGACAAGCTTGTAAGCACACATTCGTGGGCAGTCAGGGTTATTAACCAGTTCTTTCTGTGAAGTTTCAAAAATAAATTAATGAAGCTATGTCGACAATGCAGAAATTACATTTTAACATAAACACTAATACAGTAAACAGGTCCTAAAATCTAATTATTACAGTATGGGTAGTTAATGCAGATTCTTTTCTTAGAAGATCTCCAGAACAGATGCTGATAATAATCAGCAAAAACGCATTTTAGGTGCTCCACAATCTAACAAGCCTTGGGAAGGTTAATCTAATCTTCAATACACTCAAGTGAAGACATCTCTTATTCATATTCATGTGGACACGTGCATGTCTTAGTTTGTGCCAATCACGGTGATGCCTTTTACGGTCCATCAAAGCGGAGTGATTCATCTTCATTAGTTCTTAACTGCAAAACACTTCCACTAATACTCATAATTTACTCAGAGGTCATTGTAGAGACAGCACTGTACATTTTTACTGAACTATTATTTTAGATTGTATCTTTTGAAATTGCACTGCTCTTTAAATTCAAAAGGCCAGGAATAAAAACATACAAAAGAAAAGTTTCACAAAAAAAAATAATAATAATAATAACTGTGCTATATTACAAGTATTCTAAAGCCATATGATTGACATTCAGCCCATCTGTGTGTGTGTGTGGGGGGGGGTCCTGGTATTCCCTACATTACGGTGAACAAATGTCCCCGCAAGTATTGTAATACCAGTAAATTTGGACCTTTTGGGGACATTTATGGGGACATGAGGAGACAAGCTTATAAATCATACAGAATTATCATTTTTGAAAATCTAAAATAGCTGAAAGTTTTCTGTGATGGGTAGGTTTAGGGGTAGGGTTAGTGTATGGGGGATGTACAGTTCGTACAGTATAAAAATCATTATGTGTAGAGCTTGACATTAATTTTTTTGCTCACCAGCTAGTGGTTTTCCAAAGTTACTAGCCAGTCTGCATTTTCACTGGCCAAAATGTTGTTGTTGGCAAATTTGTTGTTGGCTTAATGTATATGACCACTGTAGGCTACACACCCAAATCAATGTAAAACATGACAGGTCATCAAATAGGCCTATTTAGCTCTGATAAGGTTTGGGGACTTGTGTCAACGTGTAGGCCTAAGTACAATGTAAAAATATGTATGTACACAATAAGTGCATTGTATCAAATGATTAATTAAAATGTTAGTACATAGTAGTTAAGGCCACCTAATATAAAGTGGGTCCAGGTTCTTTATATTAGTATAATGATCTTCAAACCTTTTAGAACCTTATTTTTAAGAGTGCAGACTGATCTAGGCTGCGTTTCCTAAAAGCCAAAGTAGATCAGAGAACCATTTCCACCAATGGTCTCTATGATCAACTTAGCTCATGATGATTTTGAGAAACGCAGCCCTGGTTGTTGAGTTCAGTTTGCTAAATCGATCCAGATGCAGTGACTACGAGCGAGGCCACAAGAAGGGAAAATTATCAGTAAATAACATAAATTTCAGTCTTCACACTAAAATATAGGATGACTTCAGAAGTCTTTGAATACAGTACATAAGTCAAATAAAGCATCTGGTTTATATGATGGTTTAAAAGCTCTGGTATTCATTCATTGTAAAAAATCTTCTAAATATTGTTTTATCCCATGGAAGAAAAAGTCATATGGGTTCAGAATGAAGGGTCCATACCATCCAATAGGGTCCCAATGGTCCTCTGCTGGTCTTGACTGACTTAAAAATAGCTGGATCCTCATCTCCCTTGTAGTCCTGCATATTAACAGATGAAAATCAACCTAGGGTTAGTTTAAAATGTATGTACAAAAATGTAGTGAATGGATCATCAACATCAACATTCATTTTGTGGATACTCACATTCTTAACCAATGTAACATTTGGAAAGCTGCTGCACTTTTTTAAAAGAGTTTATTTACTCTTCAAAACTGCAAAATTCAAACCCTTAGTAAGCAGATTCATCAGGGAATATATGTCAAAACTTGAGTCAAGTACGCCCTTATAGACTTAGGTTATGCCTAATAGAGCCCAAGTCATTAAAAAGTATTCAAGGACAGATGCAGTGAGGTATGGAGAGGTTAAGAAAAAACAGGGAACAAAAAAATAGACTTAATAAACCTGAGAGGGTGGAAACTGGGAGAGATGGTGAGAAAAACAGCTGCTGGTAAAATAAATGGACGAAAAGCATTTAATTTTAACTGGACCTCCAGGGCCTCGCAATTGTAAATAAATCATGATACGCCTCCGGCAAAATAACAACTTCTCAGTTTCTGTACAGTTAGTGAGCCAAACAACCATTGAGGGCTTGTGCGCACACACACTCACACACACCACTGTCACACTGAGAACAAACCGACCTGTTTAATACCAAGTATGCTGTCTGGAGGCCAAAGCGTGATGATACGGTAACAATGCTTGGTGTGAATTCATGTAAAGCAGAGGTTTGTTTGTGTGCCAGGCTATATAAGCCCTTAATTACTCGAACCCAACTCACGGTTCTCAGCACAACGCCTGCAGCCATGCCTGAGGCCAGAATCTGATAGGGCCCAAAGACACGGACAGCAGGACACCAGAGAAAACTGCTTCATTAGACCATAATCCCTCTTTCCCCTCACACAAACACTCTTAACTAGCTAATCAATGGCAGAGAGGAGCATTACATTAAAGTTATTTTCCAGCCTCTCACATATACGCCAAAGACGTAACCAAAGACCTCGTTAAATTGGTTTTGCTCTCTCATATACGTCATTAACTTCACTTAAAAATAGTGATAAAATGGCAAAAAGAATATGTATGTGTGTGCATAAGTATGTATATTTGAATAAACATGTTTATATTTAAGAAAAATTATATATTTATATATAATATAAATTTTATAAATATATATACACATGCAAATATTTCTTAAATATACATGCATGTAGGTGAGATTATTCATATATACATAATTATACACCGTACACACATATATTATGTAAAAATAAAATTTTAATTTTAATGTGATTTGATTTATATATTTTAGTGCTGTCAAATCAATGCATTGCGATTAATCGCATAAATGAGTCACATGCCTGTCCTGTCTCGTATAGCACATGCGGTCTTTTGTTATTTTGGGGGTCGGATTGTTATGTTATGTCAAAAACAAGAGAAACAAGTGCGAGGACTCATGTGCAGAAAAATTATAATTTATTATAAAAATAAACATAAAAACAAAACACAACCCACGAGGGGGCAGCAATAACAAAAACTGAGAACATACCAAAAACAGGGAACAGGAGACGCAACATCCGACAACGATCCGACTAATGCCTAGTTCACACTGCCCGATTTTAGCCCCGATTTTGACTCGCCGACAGGTTTTGCGAAATCGCCGACAAATGGCCGAAATCATAGGCAAATGCACGCGAGTGACAATGACGCAGTGTGAATGCTCAAGGACGCGATCAGAGAGAATCGCCGACGAGTCGCCGACGCCCGCAAGATATTTGGCATTCTAAATATCTGGACCTGTCGGCGATTCATAATCCTGCAGTGTGAAATGCGTCCTGACTGAAAATAACACCGGCGATGACCAACAGCCAATTAGAGAGCAAGATAAAGGGCAGCGGAGGTTCAGGGAGGAGTTATAGGCCAGAATATCAGTATTTTAATATATATATTTACAATTCTAAAAAAACTGAAACAAAGGCCAAACATTTGCACGTCCAGCCGCAGCAGCAGAACATTGCAAAATTATTTATTTACCTCAAACTCTCTTTGCAGTCATTGCTTCCTGTGTCTCTCCAATAATTTCCTCCGCCATAATCTTTTTTCTTGTTCTCATTTTTGCTGCAAATCAGCGCACAGACAACTTGGAGCGCAAACTTTCTGCAGTTTATCATTTTTAATTTCAATTCCAGTCTGACGCACATGTGATCTCACGTTGTTTACTTGTCACATCGCACGTGGGTTTGGTTGGGATGTTGGGAAACGTAGTTTGCGCACCGGAGAGAGAGAATTGTCGGCGATTGATCTTGTACAGTCATGCAGTGTGAAACCCCCTGTCGCCAATCCGTCGTACAGTGTGAACACAGCAGTGACTGAATGCTACCCCAGATAGTCATGCAGTGTGAAAAGAGCAGCGATCCGACCAGTTTGAAAATCACACAGTCTGAACTAGGCTTAAGACTAGAAACATGCAGGGACTTATAACAGGAACTAATAAGGGGGGAACAGGTGATCAAGGACTAGGACATGGATAACAAGAGGGGCGGGATCAAAAAGACATGAGCACATGGCCCAAAATAACAAAACACCACATGTGCTACACAAGACAGGACAGGCATGTGACATTTTATATATATATATACACACAGTGGGGTAAAAAAAATGTAGTCAGCCACCAATTGTGCAAGTTCTCCAACTTAAAAAGATGAGAGAGGCCTGAAATTTTCATCATAGGTACACTTCAACTATGAGACACAATGAGAAAAAAATATCCAGAAAATAACATTGTCTGATTTTTTAAGAATTTATTTGCAAATTATAGTGGAAAATAAGTATTTGGTCAACTACAAAAAAGCAAGATTTCTGGCTCTCACAGACCTGTAACTTCTTCTTTAAGAGGCTACATGTATTAACGGCACCTGTTTGAACTCGTTATCAGTATAAAACACACCTGTCCACAACCTCAAACAGTCAGACTCCAAACTCCACTATGGTCAAGACCAAAGAGCTGTCAAAAGACACCAGAAACCACATTGTACACCTGCCCCAGGCTGGGAAGACTGAATCTACAATAGGTAAGCAGCTTGGTGTGAAGAAATCAACTGTGGGAGCAATTATTAGAAAATGAAAGACATACAAGACCACTGATAATCTCCCTCGATCTGGGGCTCAGCGCAAGATCTCACCACGTCGGGTCAAAATGATCACAAGAACGGTGAGCAAAAATCCCAGAACCACACGGGGGGACCTAGTGAATGACCTGCAGAGAGCTGGGACCAAAGTAACTAAGGCTACCATCAGTAACACACTAAGCCACCAGGGACTCAATCCTGCAGTGCCAGACGTGTCCCCCTGCTTAAGCCAGTACATGTCCGGGCCCATCTGAAGTTTGCTAGATAACATTTGGATGATCTAGAAGAGGATTGGGAGAATGTCAAATGGTCAGATGAAACCAAATTATAACTTTTTGGTAAAAACTCAACTTTGTGTTGTGTTTGGAGGAAAACAAATGCTGAGTTGCATCCAAAGAACACCATACCTACTGTGAAGCATGGGGGTGGAAACATCATGCTTTGGGCTGTTTTTCTGTAAAGGAACCAGGACGACTGATCCGTGTAAAGGAAAGAATGAATGGGGCCATGTATCGTGAGATTTTGAGTAAAAACCTCCTTCCATCAGCAAGGGCATTGAAGATGAAACGTGGCTGGGTCTTTCAGCATGACAGTGATCCCAAACACACCGCCCGGGCACGAAGGAGTGACTTCGTAAGAAGCATTTCAAGGTCCTGGAGTGGCCTAGCCAGTCTCCAGATCTCAACCCTATAGAAAATCTTTGGAGGGAGTTGAAAATCCGTGTTGCCCAGCAACAGCCACAAAAATCACTGCTCAAGAGGAGATCTGCTTGAAGGAATGGGCCAAACTACCAGCAACAGTGTGTAAAAACCATGTGGAGACTTAAAGAAAACGTTTGACCTTTGTCATTGCCAACAAAGGGTATTTAACAAAGTATTAAGATGCACTTTTGTTATTGACCAAATACTTATTTTCCACCATAACTTGCAAATAGATTCTTTAAAAATCAGAAAATGTGATTTTCTGTACCTATGCGTACCTATGATGAAAATTACAGGCCTCTCTCATCTTTTTAAGTGGGAGAACTTGCACAATTGGTGGCTGACTATATATATATATATAATAGTCTACACACACATTATAATACAGGATGAAAACTCATTAGGGGATGAAAGGGGTGTAAAGTATGTGAACCCCCAGTTGATGAAAAAGATATATGGAAACACTCACTTAGACTCTGCATTTTTATAAACACATTCAATTTGACTATACAACAACAACAACAATAGTACTATGAATAAAAATTTGAGATGATGGTTGGTGTATGCGCCACCCAATCGCACAGCACTTTCAGAGACTGACTTTGTGTGGAGCATCACTAATACAAACTGAGTGGTTCCTAGACATTGAAAACACAAGATCAGGAGCTTCTCGTGTGTAAATAGAAAACAGTGCCTTGCTTCAAGCACGAGCATTTTTGACAGTTTTTGGTGTGGTTTGCATTTAATTCCCTGTGGCTGTTTGCAGACTCCTGCAGGACATTAGCATGCAGTAAACTGATGTCAGATTATTTGCCACTTCCTTGTCATACCTTTTGCCAGGGCCTAATGGCCAAGCAACAACTCTGCAAAATTTCAGTTTTTGAGTAGGTTAAGGGCCTGAAAAGCCTCTGAAACCTTGAAAAAAGTATAATAAATACAGTTGCAAGCAGCGATGATAGGCCCAAGCACTACAGTACCACCCAGTGGCTTTACGGAAACAACGCACGTTAGACACATAGATTTAACCTAAGTCTTGTTGTTACAGAGCAAAATAAGGTATGGTTTTTTTAATTTTATAAAATGTTTTACTTAATCTGAATGGTGCAAAATTAGGTAATTAATTTAGTCACACTTGACAGTATGTGAATGCACACAAAAATATTGGGGAAAACAAGATTGGGAAAGGCTAAATGGTCCTTAAACAAATGAGAAATATGAAAATAAATACATTTCTGGGGGGTACAATCTACAAATCAGACTACAAGCAAGGTCAGTGTCATGGGTTTGTTTCCCATGCAGGGAATGCGTGAACTGATAAAATGTACAAGGTCTTAAAAAGGTCTGCCAAATACATACATGTAAATAATACACTATAGTGCTTTATCTATCAGTCTAATTAAACACATTTGAACACTAATAAAGACAAAAAACATCTTGACATTTGAATGTGGCTCAGTGAAGGATTTGTGTCCCATGACAACGTTTGCCAACTGACGAGTCTGTTACGCTCAGCAGGCTGAATGATGTTATCAAGCTGGCTTGCTTTCACTATAGTCTATAATATTTCATCATCTACAAAGAATTTATAGAGAATTTACTAATTTCGACAACCTTTCCAGAAAATTACACCTGTGAAATTCCTTGTTAATCCCAGGTTTTCTTTGCTCATGGGAACCCTGATGATTAAATATGTAATAGGTTGTCAGAGAGGAAGATTAATTTCTGTTTGTAACTGTACTGAGTGTAACAGGGTACTTACACCAGGGGCTACTTGTTCGTTGTCTGCGATGTCAATGGGTGTGACCTCCACAGACTTCCATGTAGAACTGTCCAATTTATGAACCTGAGTATTGTAAATGTAGAGTATTTATGATCACAATAAACAATGCACACAACACATATTTCAAAGCTATGCTGTTTGTGTCCCTTAACCATACAATAAAAATGTGGTTGTTACCAGGTTTTAAAATGAACCAACATGCCAAATGCAAGCAAAATTCAACTGTGGCGGGTAAAGCTGTCAAATCACTAGCCAATTTGACCGGTTACTTATGTTATGTATACTAACTTTGCTCACTTTGAAGTTTGTGTAAGCCAAATCTGCACATATTTAGCACAAATACTCAACTCATTATGTCATTATGATATATTAAATACAGCATATTGTGCAGAATCTGCCATTATCTGGATTACTTACACACACATCAATAAACATTATGACCTAATATTCGGTTGATCCTCCTTTTGCTGCCCAAACAGCCCTGACCCGTCGAGGCATGGACTCCACTAGACCCCTGAAGGTGTGCTGTGGTATCTGGCACCAAGATTTTAGCAGCAGATCCTTTAAGTCCTGGAAGTTGAGAGTTGGGGCCTTCGCGGACTTGTTCGTTCAGCACATCCCACAGATGCTCGATTGGATTGAGATCTGAAGAATTTGGAGGCCAAGTCAACTCCTCAAACCATTCCTGAACCACTTTTGCTTTGTGGCAGGGCACATTATCCTGCTGAAAGAGCCACAGCCACCAGGGAACACCGTTTCCATGAATGGGTGTACATGGTCTACAACAATGCTTAGGTAGGTAGTATGTTTCAAAGTAACATCCACATGGACAGGACCCAAGGTTTCCCAGAAGAACATTGCCCAAATCATCACACTGCCTCTGCCGGCCTGCCTTCTTCCCATAGTGCCTCCTGGTGCCATGTCCCCAGGCAAGCGACGCACAGATTCATCAGACCAAGCCACCTTCTTCCATTGCTCCGTGGTCCAGTTCTGATGCTCACGTGCCTACTGTTGGCACTTTCGGCGATGGACAGGGATCAGCATGGGCACCCTGACTGGCCTGCGGCTTTGCAGCCCCATACGCAACAAATTGCGTTGCACTGTGTATTCTGACACCTATTCTATCACAATCAACATTGACTTCTTGGGCAGTTTGAGCTCCAGTAGTTTGGAACACACAGGCCAGCCTTCGCTCCCCACGTGCATCAATGAGCCTTGGGGCCCTCTTGGTGGTTCACCACTGTTCCTTCCTTGGACCACTTTTGATAGACACTGACCACTGCAGACTCGGAACACCTCACAGGAGCTGCAGTTTTGGAGATGCTCTGACTCAGTCATCTAGCCATCACAATTTGGCCCCCATCAAACTCGCTCAAATCCTTATGCTTGCCCATTTTTCCTGCATCTAACACATCAACTTTGAGGACAAAATGTTCACTTGCTGCCTAGTATATCCCACCCACTATATATAAGCTGACGTGTAGGTAATCTGGTAATGTCTTTGAAAAAGTTCTGGAAAAGTTCATTTCAAACCCTGGTTATTACATCCTGGGATCTTTTATTGTAACAGTAATTGAGTGCTTGTCTGCCTGTTAGGCAGAGTAACACTGAGAGCTTATCTAATCAAAAAATCTTGTTCTCTTTTAGATTTATTTGTGCCAGTTCCGTGTCTACTGGTGTATCATTCACCTTAATGATGAAATTGAAATGTAGTTTGATCTGACATAATTTACACTAACTCTGGATGTAACCGGTTTAATAGGTATTCTCTCTCATGAGCCCACTGAATTCACAGATTGCATGTAAACAAAGAATACATTTTTCGAATGAGTATAAACAAATGCACTTACATTCTCTAGTGTTCCAAGGTCAGGTTTGTGCCATGTCTCAATCTTGATGAAAAAATCATCCTTCATGTACTCATTCTGTGAGAACAAAAATCTGAGCATTTTATTGTCTTTACAGTAAATTACTATATGGTAGGTCTACGTGCATACAAAATAAAATTATATATAGACTAACATTTCAAAACAGAAATATTCCTAAAAGAGAATTGAAAAGAGTTCAATTTCAAATTGGATGAATTAATAAAATCAGCTATCATTCAAAAGATTGGGGTCAGTAACAATTTTATGTATTTCTAATCAGTCACAGAATCATGAGACATGTCAAAACATGTTATTTTAAATCCTATTTCACAATATTATTTTTTTTTACTGTATTTTTAATCAAATAAATGCAGACTTGTGCACAGGAGACTTATTTCAAATAATATATATGACTGTACACATGTATACAGTTTTTTAAATCATTTTTTTGGAATGACCACTGTCATGGTATTAGCAAACAGCAAAAGATGGTTATGTCAGGCTATAACATTTACCACATAAACTATTTCAAAGGGTCTTGAAAACTGGCATTACTTACATGATAAACAAAAAGAGCTCTTTTTATTTAATACAACTAACAAAGAGTTTTCAGTGCACTTACCGTTACAACTGTGGCAAACACGTATATCAAACAAAAGAAGAAGAAAAAAACAATTTTACGCCAATGAATTACAACAGGTTATCTTAAATAAGTATCTATATATTAAAAGTAAAATCCATGTGAATTTAAAGTCTTAAAACCTAAAAAACGGAAACATGATTAATCACACATAAAGAACTTATTTAAGTTTAATGTTTAAAATAGAAATGAACTTGTTATATTCAAATGTATATGATTTTATAATTAGCGATTTCTAAAGCATTCATTTCACTGGGTGGTGCTCAGCTCTAACCCGACAGTCTGTGATGCATAAACGATAAGCTTGTTTCAAAGTTTTCCACCCACTTGTTCTGCAGTAAGGGTAGGCATTCCAGGCCTTTTCATGGAACACAAGCGAGCCTTCAGGAGCAATCACCTTTACAAAGCCTGGTACTTTGCTGGGCAGCAGAACGAAAAACACAAAGGATGTTTAAATTATTAAAATGCTCCTTAAACATGTTATACGAACATGTTGTCAAATGGTACTAAAAAAGCTATGACTTCTCGTGGTATGCATACGTGTGTACATCCACATCTTCATACCTTTTGAGATGGTAGATTTTGTGTGTGTACTGTCCTTTCTCGCCATCCTTTTCATACGGCTCATTCTTCAATATCTCTATGCCCTCTCCTCCACCGGTCTCATTCTTGCTGGCTTCTGCCACAGAGTACAACTGCCCTACTTGATACTGAAACAAACCATAATAGCCAACAACATTTAGGCTATGTTCAGAAAGGATTCTACCATACAGCTTACTGGTATCTGGTGACTGTGAAAGCCATTTGAGTATAGTGAACTCACTGTCATGTTCAAATAACCATTTGTTGTGATTTGGGCTTTGTAATATGGTGTGTTGTGTTGATCCATGCTTTCATTCTGACCCTACCATCTAAATGACGCAGCAGAAATCGAGATTCATCAGACCAGGCAACATTCTTTTCAATCTTCTATTGTTCAGTTTTGGAATCTGTACGAATTGTAGTCTCAGTTTCCTGTTCTTAGCTGACAGGAGTGGCACCGCTGTGTCTTCTGCTGCTGTAGCCCATCTTCTTCAAGGTTTGAAGTGTTGTCCATTCAGAGATGCTCTTCTGCAGACCTTGGTTGTAATGAGTGGTTATTTGAGTTACTGGTCCCTTTCTATCAGCTTCAACCAGTCTGGCCATTCTCCTCTGACCTCTGGCATCAACAAGACATTTTTGCCCACAGAACTTAAAAATTAGACCATTTTCTGAAAACCCTGTATGTGGTTGTGCATGAAAATCCCGCCCATCTGGCACCAAATACCATGCCAAGTCACATTTTGTCCTCGTTCTGATGCTCATCTTGAACTTCAGCAGATTTTCTTGACGATGTCTACATGCCTAAATGCATTGAGTTGATGTTGTGTCATTGGCTGATTAGATATTTGCGTTAACGGGCAGTTGAACAGGTGTACCTAATAAAATGGCCATGTGCGTACAGTTATAATAAAAAAGTCTACACAACCCTGTTAAAATTGCAGCTTCTTGAGATGTAAAAAAGTAGAGGATGCTATGCTAACCCTCTTACACTGCTATAATGAAGCGTTGAATCACACCAGTGTAAGTATGCTGACCAATGGCGCTCAAGCGCACAAAATATTGGTAGGCTCCTCCACTTGAAGCCCCCTTGGAAGTTTGCTGAGGCCCTCTAGTGGGGTTGAGAACCACCGAACTATACCATATTTTTATTTTAAATTATAAGATTGCTTTGGTATTAT